>CAUDMG010002538.1:12170478-12197978 GCA_958450375.1 Homarus gammarus
CCGAAACTAACACTGTCAGCACCACTAATATAACCACTAACACTGTCAGCACCACTAATATAACCAATAACACTGTCAGCACCACTAATACAACCACTAACACTATTCGGTCACGTCATAATGCCATTAAGTCCATAACTGCTCCATTAACGTCACTAACTACACCATTAACGTCATTAACTGCGCCATTAAGGTCACTAGCAATACCAAGTATTACAAACAGCACCATTAAACTCACTAATAACTTCAACAAAAATAAAAGTAGCGCCACTAAAGCCATTAAAAACTCTACGATAACTACTGAACTATAACAAGGTCAATTAAGTCGTAACAACTCCATTAATGACGTCACCATTAATCCCCCTTACACCATTAACTCCCCCCTAACACCATTAACTCCCCCCTAACACCATTAACTCCCCCTAACACCATTAACTCCCCCACTAGCACCATTAACTCCCCCCTAACACCATTAACTCCCCCACTAACACCATTAACTCCCCCTCTAACACCATTAACTCCCCCCTAACACCATTAACTCCCCCACTAACACCATTAACTCCCCCTAACACCATTAACTCCCCCCTAACACCATTAACTCCCCACTAACACCATTAACTCCCCCTAACGCCATTAACTCCCCCTGACACCATTAACTCCCCCACTAACACCATTAACTCCCCCTAACGCCATTAACTCCCCCACTAACACCATTAACTCCTCCCTAACACCATTAACTCCCCCCTAACACCATTAACCCTCCCCATAAACGCCATAAATTTCTAACAACACTGACAGTCTCACTACCTGCCAGCGAGGTATAGAGGAGTGGGGTGGAGGAGAAGGAGTGGGGGAGAGGGAGAGAAGAGGAGAAGGAGTGGGGGAGAGGGAGAGAGGGAGAGAGAGAGAGAGGGAGAGAGAGAGAGAGGGAGAGAGAGAGAGAGAGGTGCAGAAGAAGAGTGTAAGAAAGGTGAGAGATGAGAGAGGGAAGAAGAGGGAATGGAATGAAAGGGGAAGAGATAGAAGAGGAGTTTTGGGGAGGTGAGAGGGAAGAAAAGTGGGAGGGGGGAAGAAGGGAAGAATAAAAAGAGGGGGAAGAAAGGGGGGGGGGTGAGGCTAAAGGAAGGGGGGTGTGAGAAGGAGGGTTAACCGGAGGTCCCCCCCGTCTGTGATCTGGTTAGGGGTGATGGCCGTGAAATTGTGGACGACGGGAGGGGTGGTGGCTGAGAGAGAGAGAGAGAGAGAGGGAGAGAGAGAGAGAGAGAGAGAGAGAGAGAGAGAACGCCGCTAAGAGGATGATAAAGGAGGGAAAGAGGAAACAGAGAACTTTCCCATAATAGACAAGACCTAACTAATAAGGTCCTTTCCTATCCGTGTTGTGAAATTGACGATTAAGACCCGACAATTAGGTGACGAATAGGACAAGATCAAACACACACACACACTATCATCATTACCAGCACCTAACACCACCACCTACCACCATTACCAGCGCCTGACACCACCACCACCACTACCACCATTACCAGCACCTGACACCACCGGAGACTTCAACACAAGCTAGGTAGTAATCCACAACTTTCCACTCTTACGTTTTCACCGAGTGGTCGTCAACGGGGGTAAGAGGAGGAGAGGGAGGAAGAAGAGGGAGAAGGAGATGAGGGAGAGGGAGAAGAGGGTGAGAGAAGAGGAGAGAGAGAAAGGGAGAAGGAGGCCAAGAAGAGGGTGTGATAAGAGGGGATGGAGAGAGAGAGAGAGAGAGGGGGAGAGAGAGAGAGAGGCATACAACTTGCCACGTTACTGCTACTACTACCACTACCACTACTACTACTACTACCACCACTACCACCACTATTACCACTACCACCACTACCACTACTACTACCACTACCACTACTACCACCACCACCACCACCACCACCACTACTACTACCATTACAAGCTGATTGAGAAGTAATGGTGATTATTTACCATAAGAAATTAAGAATTCAGGTTCCGATTGGTAAATAAACACGAATGCCATTGTTTACAGAGAGAACAAGAGAAAAAAGGAGATGAGAGATAATCACTGATGAATATTAATGACAGTAATAACTCACCGATAGCCATAACTGACAGAAATAACAACGCAAACAATGTATATTTAGTGTGCTGTTTCTTCCTACTTCTCACCTCCCGGAACCAAGCAATGTGTTAAATCCTGACTCGTTGAACCACTTAGGAAAGCTACTGAAGTCCCCCCTCCCACCCTTCCCCCTTTCCATCCCAAGAGGCAGCAGGTGGCGGCAGCAAAACCACACATCATGAATCACCAACTTTATTAATTCTTGGTGCGCTTTCCTGCCTTCAACCCCCCACACACTTAACCCTCTCTCACACACATACACACACACATACACTCTCCGCTTGATACAATTCTCATCAACAAAGCTTCATTCTGGCTGCTGGAGGTACAAGGCTACTAAATTCTAGTTAAATATAACCAAAAAGAAGGACTAACAAAAGTAGCCGAGGCAAAGTCATAAATCCAGGCTCAACTTACCAACCGGAGACGAAGCGACCCAGAGGAGACCACACGCGCGATTCCGCCACCACCACGACTACCACACGTACCACCCTCCATCTTGTTCAGTTTTTCCTGTATTAAAGTTATTTTCATCGCTATTTCCTACATCTAAACCAATAAATCGAAATTAAATACATTTTCTATCCTTATTCGATATAATTGAGTGAAAAATACAACTGTTAAAAGAAAGTATCAAGTCGTAATCGGATAAAAATATAACTGGTCACCCTGGCTGTAAGTTGACCTAGCGTCCAGGGTGGCATATCCAGGGGGGGTGTTCCAAGATCTTCGAGGGGGAGGAGGAGGTAGTAGGAGGTAAGAGGTCATTGGAGGAGAAGGAAGAGGAATCACTGGGGAAGAATTACTAAGGGGAGTGGATGAGGAGAAGAGAGGATAGAAGGAGAAGGGGGACGGGAGGAGGCTCAAAGGCTTAACGCTGCGGGAAGCTCAACTTTCAGGGGGGTCCTACAGATCTGTTACAGGAGGAATTTTTCTCAGAGAATTAGGAGATAAGGATCGAGGCCCCAGAATGGCTATAGGGTGTCAAAAGAGCATTCATAACAGTTCCCTGGACGCCTCCGTAGATAAGAACTCAATTAAGGTCAAAAGAGGAAGTCAGGAGTTACTGGAGGAGGAGGGGGGGGGGCAGGTAGATGTAGACGTGGTGGTCAAAATGAGAGAAGAATGAAGTAGACGTATGAGAGGGATTTAGACGTAGAAATGAACGTAAATAGAGACGAGTGAGGATGATTTTGACGTAGAATTCACCGTAAACAGAGACACAGGTGGAATTTTACGCGTAAAATTGAATGTAAAAAAAGAATAGCTAGAGAATTTAAACGTAGAAATGAGAGTAGATTCTAACCTTCCTGTGTCAGTAGAAATAAACGTACACATGTCAATATATATAGTGAGATGTAGCTTTAAACGCGTACATGTGACTCCTCGTGTGTACATAGGTATAAAACACACATATCCTGCTATACTTATACACATATATACTAATATATACATTGATATATTAAACCAAATAAGTAATCTATATTAATTTCTTAATATTTCTTAGTCAATTGTGAAATGGATATTGTATTTATTATTATTTTTATTATTATTATTATTATTATTATTATTATTCATTTTATGGTTTATTAAGTGTTGTTGTTTTCTTTTCTTCTTCTTCCTTGTTTCTTTCATCCTATCATCAAGAAATTGCTGTTATTGCCTTCTTCTTTCTTTTCTTTTTTCCTTCCTGTTATTAACCTGTCATGTACCTTTCTTGTTATTCCTCTTATTAATCTTCCTCTGTTCTTATTGCCTCTTCTCCCTGTTATTATCATTCTTCTGGTTTCTTTATTCATCTGGTTTTTTTTGTTACTCATCTTCTTTAATTCTTTCTTCTTTTTTTTTTGCATCATTCTCCTTCTGTTTATTCCTGTTGTTATCCGTTATTCTCTCTGTTTCTTCTCTCTGTTGTTTTTAATTATGTATTTCTTCCACTTTCTGTTGTTGTGTTTCTGTTCTCAATTTATCTCAGTGTTTGTATATGTTTCTCTTTTCCTTTCTCTCTTTTCTCTCTGGTTCCTCCCTCTCCTTTCTTCGTTCTTTCTCTCTCTCTCTCTCTTCTTCTCTTTTCCTTTCCTATCCTCATTGTTTTATTTCTTCTTTATGTCTTATTTTCACTTTTTCTGAGTTTGGTTTTCATTTTATCTCTCCTTACATCCTTCCCTACCTCCCTCCTTTCTCTCTTCCCCTCCTTCTACCCTTCCCTCCCTTCCTCTCACCCCCCCCTTTCTATATCCCTCCTTCCCCCCCCCCCCCGACCCCCCACTTCGGAGCCACCAGGTAAACAACATTGGATTAAGAACACAAAGTTAATGAGGATAATAACATCTGTTTCTTGTAAGGAATAATGAAAAGGTGACCCCAGCAAAAGACAGGTGTAGTAGTGACCCCAGCAAAAGACAGGTGTAGTAGTGACCCCAGCCAAGACAGGTGTAGTTGTGACTCCAGACAAAATGTGTTCTCTTTCGTTATATCCGCAATTTTTTATGACCGTAAATTAGTTTTTACACCTAACCTAACCTAACGTATTGACTTCTTTTCCCCATCCCCCTTCCTCCCCTCCCCAAAATCCCCCTGACTCCCTCCAACCTCACATACACTCCCTACAACCTCACATACATCCCTACAACCTCACATACACTCCCTACAACCTCACTTACACTCCCTACAACCTCACATACACTCCCTACAACCTCACATACACTCCCTACAACCTCACTTACACTCCCTACAACCTCACATACACTCCCTACAACCTCACATACCCTACACCCTCACATACACTCCCTCCAACCTCACATACACTCCCTCCAACCTCACATACACTCCCTACAACGTCACATTTATATTAAGGGCTTTTTCTCGTCTCTCACTTTTTGTTTTCGTAGTTTTCGGTTTATGGCCGAGTTTTTGTTTGCATTCTTTGAGCGTGACCGTCAATGGCCGTCGTGTGCGGTAGAGGCGTCCACACAGCGTCAGCGGGAACAAGGGGGTTGTATAGACTGACTTGGCATCGTCACTGTTGGAGGAGGGTGTTAGGTGGGCAGGTAGACACAGATGAAGGTATATAGCAAGTAACTGTGAATTATTACTGACAGGTATGATGGATACATTAAAACGTCTTCGTAGGAGCTGTTATCATTGGATTGCATCTTCATTACATCTACGTGAGGGCTGAGTCTTCGCTATATCTACGTACGTGGGCGATGTATCCCTCCGTTAGACCTTTCACGCCGCCCTCGTCTCTCGTGCAGCATCCATCAGCCTCCCACAGATCCATCACCATTAAACACTCTCAGACGTCCGGGTATCGTGTCGGGGACGTCGAACACTCTCTTGTTTACATGTCGTTACCTAATTTAAATGCCGGGAAATGAATTAATTGGGTGAGTTTACACGACGGGCGAGGCGACCTCCCTGTCTGATCTATCAGGGGGTTACGACACTTGCTACACGGCCGACACGCGTGTCTCCGTGTTGGACAACTTATCGAGGAGGTAGGGAGATGGCTATGTAGGGTGGAAGGGAGTTTATAGTGCCAGGGAGAGAGTGAGAGGGGAGGGAGGCGGAGGGCTGGTACGCAAAGGGGGGGATGGCGGGAGAGAGGGAGAGGAGTCCAGGGTTAGTAGAGAGAGGGAAGGGTGTAGCTTATGGGATGGAACACCACCACAAGGGGGGCGGGGAGTAGTTAAGAGAAGGGCGTGAAGAAGAAAAGGACGGGAGGAAGAAAAGAAGTACGGGAGGATAATGTGGTGATGAGGGGTAGGTGAACACACAGGTGAGGGACAATATTCTATCTTCTAATACAGTAAAGTTTAGTGTTGTATTTCCTGATTATTTTACAACACAGACCAAAGGCTTTATCACAGTACATACACTTCGGTAATGGCATAAGATTAGCAGCTCCTTCCTGTGTTTATATTCCTTGAACCATGATTAAATGTTTGTGAAGTAGAGGAGCTGGAAGGAAGGAAGGAAGGAAGGAAGGAAGGTATAAGAGAGGTAATATCGTCTGTGAAGTAGATAAGAAACATAAACACAAAGAAAGAGAGAGAGGTAAAGAGTCTGTGCTGTGAGACAAGTATACACAACAGGTAGTGGGATTAAGAGTCTCCCAGTAGACATACGGAGCTTGAACACACACACACACACGCCACCAGCTGGGAGATGGAGAGGAGCGTGCAGGGGTTAAGTCCACCAGCTGCCTGATTCATTTCTGGACCAATTTTGTAATTACAGGAGTGAGCGTCGGCCGTAACTCGCTCACCTCGGCCCAACTCCTGGTCGAGCCGTAAGGTCATCATCCCTCTGGATCTTAGGGCTGCCTCCGACCAGCCCCTCCTCCCTCCCGCCCACTTAATCCCCCCCGCCCACCTGCTCCTCCCGCCCACTTGCTCCTCCTGCCCGCCCACACTACCGCCCACTCTATCTTCCCTCCCACTCCTCCCGCCTTTCAACCTGTCTTCCCACCCACCCACCCACTCTCCCTCCCGCCCACCCGCCCGCTTGCCCCCGCTGTCTTACGGGTCCAGCCACCTAGTTTTGGAACCCTTTAGTGACTATATACACAAGCAGTAGCAGTAGTCGGTTTATACATCCATACACACTGATGTATTATACAGTACCAAGACGGCTGGGCGGCTTTTGTGGTGTGATCAGGGTGGTGGATATAAAGTAATTGATTGCCACATTTTCCTTCGATATGATCAGGAATTTGGTTCTATACTGAGATAATCTTGTTTTAAATTGCGACAAATTTCACTTGATCCATTACAGTCACAGTTTATGAACAGAATAAAGTAATCCAGTAAGATATTCTATTATACGCACTGTGGAAATAACTAAAGATGTTACGATCGAGATAAACATTCCTTTAGTGGTGGGTATAGTAAGACGGGACACTGAGGCGCCTGAATGTACACATCAATGTGATGAATGACCTAGAAAGAGAGAGAGAGAGAGACATCTAGTGGTGAGAAATTTAAACTACCGGTGATGAGATACAGTACGTCGATATGTACCCTTGAAAAAAACAAAACAATAACAAATAAACCTCATTCTACCAAAACATTGCATCATTCTCGTAACTTTTTTTTTTTTTTGCTATTTTTTTTTTTATGATTGAGATATGATTTAAATTCTGTTTTTTTAAGACGAATCACATGTTTTGGTGAGGTGTTTCACTAGATGGCAGCAAGTGTGTGGGGGCGCTGGCTGTATGTCGTTTGTCACCAAGTTGTTGTTGGGTCGGTAACAGGAGATCATCATCACCAGAAGTCTTTGAATAATTCACAAGAGACTTTCTCCCATCACCAGGTGAGGGATTAACATTCTTACTTTCTCTCACGGTGTGTGTGTGTGTGTGTGTGTGTGTGCGCGCAGTATATATGTGTGTATGTGAAGGCAAATGATAACATATATGCGTGTTTATGTGTCGAAATAGTTACAAATAAGTGCAGACATGAGAGAGAGAGATTGATTGTCCTTCTCTTTCCCATGCCATGAAATCATTCCATATTATTCTTCTTCTTTTCTCTACTATAATTCAATCACCTCTTATTATTCTGCTCGAAATATTCCTCCTCCTCCTCCTCCTCCCCCTCCCCCTCCCCCCTTCCTCCCCCTCCTCCTCCTCGTCTAACCCCTCACACCATCTTGTTCTGACGCTCCCCTTAACCTCACTCACCTTACCCCATGAACACATCTAGTGACAACCTCTTCTTCCTCCTCCTCTTCCTCCTTAATCCTTCCATCCCTTCATTACACCTTTTCCCCCTCCTTTCATCCCTCTCACCCTTTCATTTTCACCTTTAATGTCACCCTCTTCACCCTCACCTCACCTCTCCGTGTTCCCTCACCCATCGCTCACCACCCACACATTCCCTACATACTCGGTGCTCCTCCTCTGTCCATTTACGTGTCAGTCAGGATGTGTAGGGACCACCTAGGCGGGAGCAGCGACCAGATTTAGTACGACTTTTAGGGGTTTTTTCTGTTTTAGCATTAAGAGTTGAGTGTTGGTTGGGATGTTAGTTATTATCTTAGTGATTATCGTCAGGTGGGTCCTCGATGGTGTCGGAAGGGGCGGTGTAAGGTGCTGCTGCTGCTGTTATTGCTACTACTAGCATTACTACCGCTTGGCTCACAGTTTGTAATGTTTTGGTGTGAGTTTGTGAGAGTTTTGGTGTTAACAATGGATGGAACACACAGCGGGGACACTCGCAAAGTGGTACAAGTTGACAAGAGGGTAAACAGGTCCTTGGTGTGTGTGTGTGACGTGTTGTAGTCTGACACAGTTTGTAATGTTTGGGTAAAGCTGCACAAAGGGGTATAACCTCTTAGGAGCACTGGAAACCCTCTAAGACACTTTGGAAGGACTGCTATACTGTTTAGTTAGTATTAAAGGAAAGTGGGTATACGAAGAAGGACAATAACACACACACACACACACACACACACACACAAAGGCAGGTTCTCGATAATGTCATCTGTGAATATGCTTCTGCCTACAGTACAATAATTTATAACACTCTGTTGCGAACTTTCTGAGAGCTGTTTTGTTAATTACAATAGCAGTTACACACAGCAGGGAAACCTACAGTAAGACGCAGTTAACAAAAGAAGACATGGGTTCTTGGTAGGATAGAATCTAAGGTTGTTACTCCAATCGGACACTTGACAATGTTTTAGTGTTAATTTACTACTATTTTGTTTGGTTCCTTTAGTGAGAAGATGCATATGTGAGTTTATAAGGTGTAGTTCATATTTTGATTTGCATAGTGTAGGTGTTAGGTACTTGATGGGAGCAGTCAGGGGTGTTAGTTCTTCTGCCTATCACCTCCTGCAATGTAATATTTTGACGTTGTGTAATTTTTGATCCATTAAAATCACAAGAGAAAATGTTGTCGTTGGTGAAAGATAAAATGAATTTGTTTGGTGTTTAATTCCAAGAGATATTATTGACTTATTTGTGGATATGGTTAGACATGAGAGTTAGTTACAGGATCTAGGGGATGGGAGGAAAAATATGCAGAGGGATAGAGATTCGGTGACAACCCGACACGATGCAGCACAAGAGGGAGGAGGATGAGGAAGGGGGGGGGGGCAAGGAGGAGAAGGAGAGGAGGAGTAGGAGTAGTATAGAAGAGAGAAGAGGAGTAGGAGGGATAGAAGAAAGAAAGGGAATAAGAGTGGAAGGAAGAGGATGAGAAAGACGAGGAATGGGAGAGGAAGGAATAGTAAGAGGAGGAGAAAGACGAGGAATGGGAGAGGAGTAGGAGGAAGAGGAGAAGAGGAAGAAAGAGATAGACCAGCGTATGTGTGGAATTTGAAGTATATCAGTGACAACCAATGGCAGAACAATCAGAACATGAGATAAATTCTGATTGGGCAGCCATTTACAACACAAGTAACATTAATAATAATAAAATAACTGAAACAGACAGAAATAACACAACTGTATAGAACGTTCTTTAAATATAACAGCATTGAACGTTCTTTTAATATAACAGCATTGAACGTTCTTTTAATATAACAGCATTGAACGTTCTTTTAAAATAGTTGTGTCATATTTCATTGCTGTTGTGTCAGATTCAAGAAGCTTTTTGTATTGCTGTTGTCCAGAATCAGTAATAAATTTCTCAATTATCTTTTTTTTTCTAATAGTATATATAATTTGTTTTTATTTTCCTTTTACGATAAGAATAATGTTTGTATTTTTTTTTTTTTTACATTAAATAGTAAAGGTTAGGTTAGGTTACCACTACCACCACCACCACAGCCTTCACTACCACATCCACTACCATCACAACCACCAGCAGTATCTGCACCACCACCACCACCACACCCACCATCACCAACCACCATCACTAATCACCACACCCACCATCAACAACCACCATCACCAACCACCACACCCACCACCACCATCCACTACTACCACCACCCAACACCAGTACCACCATTCACTACCACTATCACCACCACAACCCACTTCATAAACAAGATGGGCGATCCTGTTAATTTAATCCCTTTGTGCCTCTCCTGATGTCTAAATATTACACTTGGGGAGTAGGGTGGGGTGGGTGGGGTAGGGTGGGGTGGGTGGGATGGGGTTGGTGGGGGTGATTCACGGACCGGGGCGCCCACCTCTAACCCCTGGACCACCGGGGAGCAGAGAGTAAGTTCCCCTACTAGCAAACCAACCTCTCCCTCTCTCTCTCAACTAGCCCAGGTGGACTTGGTACAGAGGAAACCACCAACTACATCCCTACAACTATAAGAACACCCCTCCCATATCATCTCTCTCTCCCAATGAATCGGGTTTCGAATGAGTGAATCTTGTCCCTGATGATGATGACCAGCCAGCCAGGGAACAACGAGGTAGATAGATCCCTTGACGGAGAATACGACGACGAGTAAGCGAGTGAGTCAGGTCGTCGCTACCAGAGAGGGAAGAAGGGGGAGGTGATTTAGACCCTTTGTCTGCTCTCCACAGATCTCTCTCACTCCTACGACGAATAATATATGTGTGCTAGGAGATAGTGCCGGGGACCAAGACCACCAGAGTAGAGGAGAATGTACTGGTGCCCTTAGGAGAAAGAGAGAAAGACTAGGAGACCACCGCGGTTGAAGAATGAGAAAACCCCCAAAGAGACCCCTTGGAGGACGCCCGTTGCTTCCTGGACGGCCTCCTTGACGTCGACTAAATGTTGGATGATAACATTAACCAACAACACCCACGCCCAGCCAGAGGTCGACCTGCTTCCCCACACCTAACCCCCCCACCTCTCTCTCTCTCTCTCTCTCCCTCTCTCTCCTGCAGGGGTTCGTCTGACTGACCTCTTGTGGGCTCCAGTAACCACCATCATTGTCGCTACTCTGTTGAAAGTGTCCCCTCAAGGTGGTAGTGTAACAGTTGAGATCCTTTATTTATTTACCATTGAAGAGGCTGTGGTTGTTGTTGTTAGCTATTAATTTTTCTTCTTCTTCTTCTTCTTCTTCTTCTTCTTCTTCTGAAAACATTAATATTTTTTTACTTATTCTTTTTTCTATAGCACTATCATTGTCTTCTCTTTATCTAATATGTAGTACCCATATTCCTGTAGCTTCTGTTGATGTTGTGTGTTGCTATGAGTGAATGTGTTGCCTCCTGTTGATGTTGTGTGTTGCTATGAGTGAATGTGTTGCCTCCTGTTGATATTGTGTGTTTCCTCCTGTTGATGTTTGACAAGTATGAGTAAATGTGTTGACCCCACTAGCCGAGTCAACATCGTCTTCAACCAAAAAGTTTAATATCTCAACACTCCCGTACTTAAAAAACCACGAAGTTGGTTGTATCACTTTTTTCTGGACTCTAGGGATTGTGATAGGAAGACGGCGTCTGTTCTACACCCTACACAGCTGAAGTTAGGAAAGTCTATGAAAGAAAACTGAACCAGCACTTGATACACACGAACATAAACCGTCAAAGAAGAGAGGGGTTAGCTGATTCCCTTGGTGTACCCTGCAAGAGAAAATAACTTGTATAGGCCATGTACTCTATATGTATAATAAAATAGGACTTTTAATAATTATTGTTTGACACCGAGTAACTTATTAATTTTCAACAGACTTAATTATTCATTCTGAGATTTTTATTTTTATTTTTTTTACTTTCGATGACTCGTTCAAAATTAAAATCAAATAAAACGAACCGATTAAGTATTATTATTGTTATTATTATTATTATTATTATTATTATTACTTCACACAATATATATAAAATAAGATTATATTTTCTGACTCCTGTTAACTCTCTTTCTTACACAACATTATAAACAGAAACTCTATGTCTCTCATAAATTGTAATCACTGATCTTGTTCTGTGCTTGAAGACCTTAGTTATTGAAGTACACTAATAGTCAGGTTAGGTTAGGTTAGGTTAGGTTAGGTTAGGTTTGGTTAGGTTATTGGTTAGGTTAGGTTAGGTTTGGTTTCGTTAGGTTAGGTTAGGTTAGGTTAGGTAGGTTTGGTTTGGTTAGTTAGGTTAGGTTAGGTTAGGTTTGGTTTGGTTAGTTTTGGGTTGGTTAGGTTAGGTTTGTTTCGTTAGGTTAGGTTAGGTTAGGTTAGGTTAGGTTAGGTTAGGTTAGGTTAGGTTTGGTTAGGTTAGGTTAGGTTAGGTTAGGTTAGGTTTGGTTAGGTTAGGTTAGGTTAGGTTAGGTTAGGTGATTTATTTGAAAAGTTTGGCGGTAAAATCGTTTTTTTTTTCTAAATGTAATTTTGTATTTGCGTTAATCAAAACTCTTATCCACTACTTTGGTTGATGTTAGTGTATGTTTTGTATATTGTATGGTATGTATGTTATGTATAGTGTAGAGTGTATGTGTGGATTATATATAGTTAATGTATGTATATATTATGTATATTTTTTCAATGTTTTTACTTTGATTTTTTATTTATTTTTATTAATTCTATATTGATTTTACTGTTAATTTTTTTTTTACCATAAATTAAGAAATATAGTAATACAGATTTTATTTATTTATTTTTTGTATTATTATTTTGTTTAGTTTTTACCATAAATACAAAACGCCTGTAGTGTATCTAAATATTTTAGTTTTAAAATTTGTGTTTAGACCACAAATTTATATTACTTTCCTTCATAAATATCGATGAATAATATAAATATTTCCCCTTTAAACTTAAAATAAATTGCACATATAATTTAACTTTCCATCATCGAAAAGGAAAACAAATTATATCAATGAATTTCTCTCATCTGTTTTCCATCTTCCTAAATCTTTGTCTTCTTTCTTCTTACGCTTCATTTATTTATTCTCTTCATCCTTCTTTCTTTCTCTCACTATTTCCTCTTTATTCGTGTTTTCTTTGTTATGTATCTGTGTCTGTTTGTTTCTCCCTAAAAGAAATAACTCAAGATTAGGTTTGCAATTCACGCTACATCCTTCTCCTACTCCTCCTCCTCCTCCTCTTTCTCTTCCCCTTCCTCTCTTTCTTCTCCTTCTCCTTCACTCTTTCCCCCGCCTCCTCCCCTTCCACTTCTCCTCCCCACTCTCTCTTCCTGTCCTCCTCCTCCTCCTCCTCCTCCTCCTAGTGATCCATCAAGTATGAATGAGTTATCTGACTGAAACTGACACGTCCACCCACCTCCTCTCTCCCCCTACTTATTTCCTCCCCATCTCCCCACCTCCCTCTCTCTCTCTCTCATCCTTCTTTTCCCTTTTTATTTAATATCTTCTTATTCCCTTCTTCTTCCTCCTCCTTCCCTTCCATCTCTTATTTTTTCCTTTACATCGTCCCCCTACCCCCATTACTATCCTCTCTCTCTCTCTCTCTCTCTCTCTCTCTCTCTCTCTCTCTCTTTAACCCTTCCTTACTTCCTTCTACCTCCCTTCCTCCCTCCCTTTACTTCTCTTTCCCTCCTCCACTTGCCTCTACCCCTCCCCCCCCCTCCCCATGGTGATACTCTGTCCACCGTGATGGATTACTGTCTTGAAGAGAGGGAGCAAGGGAGGGAGGGAGTGACGGAGAGAAGAGAGAGAGAGAGAGAGAGAGAGAGAGAGAGAGAGAGAGAGAGAGAGAGAGAGAGAGAGAGAGAGAGATTCCTTACTTCTCTGCCTTCTCACTCCTCGTCATCCAGTCACCTAAAGTTGTAGAATTAGTAAATATACAAAAGGTACCAGTATGGCCAGCATAAGGACAGAACTAGACAATGTGATGTAGTTGTGGCCAGAATTAGGCTAGGATACAGACACATCTGGCAAGTTAGTAACGCTGTACCAATACCAGATTACTCAGCATGTAAACTCTGTGATAAACCTATGAAACATACACTTGTACACTATATTATTGAATGTGACACTGTCCAAGACTCCAGGCCACCTGGCTTATTGTATCATGAACTATGGAACTACTACATTGAATCATGAGTCCTTGAAGATATTGTGGCAGTCATTCCCAAGTTTTTTAGTCCACACTGATTAATCCATAAATATAATATAACACTAATGAATATGACCTATACTATTATCGCCTCTTGTGTATGAACCTCTGTCCTGTGTGGCAGTGAACAGTGACAGCACCCTCAGTGTCAACACCTGCATGACTGGACAACTCACATTAGGCAAAATTGTACCATAATCTTGCCAATAAATTTGTTAAAATAACTCCTTCTTAACTTTCTTTATTGTCTCTGTTCTCTTTTCTCTGTCTCCTTGTCATTCCTCCTCTTCCTCCCCCTCTCTCAGTATTTCCCCCTGACCGCCACCACCACCACTTAACCTGCCACTGCCTCAGCCACAGTCGTCGCCGCCGCCTCTGTCGCCGCCGCCTCTGTCGCCGCAGCCACCACCACCACCACCACCACCACCGCACCCTCGTTCCCTACATACGTCTGTCTGGCCCCCCGCTGGATCACACTACCGAAAGAATCGCTTCATCCGTATTGCCAAATCAATTTATGAACCAATTTTGTGGCTATGCTGAGAGTCTGAGCTACCCGGGATGCCCATAAACGATCCCTTTAGACATGGGCGTCCTTTAACTAGTCGCTGGGACACGGGCAGGCTCGGTGGTGTCCCTGCTGTGATCGGGGTCCCGTTGTCTGCTTGAGAGGGTCGCTTGGTCACGAGGTGGGGATGCCCTTGTTTTTTTGATTAGCAAGATTGTGGTCGGTGCGCAGCGGTGAACACGAGCTTGGGCACCAGGGGGGAATTTCTGATGATTGGATGGTATAAAGGAGACGAGTTGGATGATTGGGAGAGATTGGGATCAGAAGATAATGAAGGTTGCAGCGGCCAGGAGGATGAGACAGGTCAAAGTGATCCTTGTGTCGACTGAAAGAAATTTCCCAAACAGGTGGTGAAGTGACTGACGTTAATCTCTGATGACTGAGTGGAATATGGGACGACCTGGATGACTGGAAAACAATAGACTCAGAAGATTATGGACAGGAAGATGGTCGGTGATTGCAGCTGAAGAGAAGGTTTTGGATGATTGGAATTGAGTAGCAAATGAAGTACATGATTGGAAACTACTGGAATTGGAGGATATGACAACATCGAGGACGAGTAAGAGGAAGGTGGTTGTTACTGCTGGCGGACGTGGAGGGGGAACGTGCGACAATTTTTGATGATTGGAAGAAACAGCAAACTAGTCTTTAGATGATAGAGAGAGAGAGAGAGAGAGAGAGAGAGAGAGACGATTAAACTGTGACTTTTTATGGACCCTCAGTAAAAGAAAAAAGGAAATTGTAAGATAGTTTAAGAATCGAAAACATACGAAGAGGGACTTAATGTATAATGACACGACGAGGAGGCGAGAGAATATATTACACTATACCTACAACCAACAGAAACACCACCACTGAGATAACCTACAGCTAGCATGACCCCCAAACACAGCATCTCATCCAACCAATGACAACTCACTTTAACAGAAATCCGACTTCTCGTTGTGGGATAGATCGTTGTGCCGCAGAGGAAGGAAGAAAGAAGAGGTGGGATGGGACACAAGCCAAGAAGAAATGGGTAGGTGAAGGATGTGGTTGATGAATGGGTGGAGGAGGAGAGGCGAGTGAGAGGAAGTCTTAAGATTGGTTTGTTTGGGTAAAAGAGAGGAGGAAGGTTCATTTGTTGAGGTGCTGTGGTGAATGAGGGAGGACCAGTTAGAGGATGAATGAGTGTGGTAGCTGAGAGGACCTGTCGCAGGGGAGACCTCTGACGGCGATGACTGCTACCACTATGATGACAACAACATCAACAAAGACAAAAACCAACAACGTCGTGCAAATTGTCAAGGAATTAGACGTTATTTATAATTGAGAACTAACAAAAGAGGTTAAATTCATCATTACTACGAACCCCTAACAGATCCCTTTATACATACGCCCCTGAGTCCATGATGTTGACTCAAGTACCGCGAACCAGATTTGTTGTGGAGTCTTAAATGGTGATTCGGTTAAAACGAGTCATTACAGGTAGAGGAGGAAGGAAAAGGGCTGTTATATTTACCTCCTGTCTACCTCTTAACTAGTTGTGTCTTGTTTTTCCTATTTTCTCTTGTCTCTCACCTTGTTTTTTCTTTGTTCATCTTTCTATCTCCTCTTCAGCTCTTGTTTATCCCTCTGTTTCCTGTTTACCTCTCCCCCCCTCTACTTCTCTACCCTCTGTCTACCCCCTTTACCTCCTGTCTATCCACCTCACCTTCCCCCCCTCACCTTTCAGCCCCTCAACAAGACAATAACAATGGTAGGTTGACCCAACACTCTCTCTCTCTTGTGGTCGTCGTCAACGTTTGTGTGTCCACTGACAACGAAAATTACCGCGTCCCGCCAAGACCTAAGTCACCCCACGTCAATAAGGATCACTTTCCCCTTCCCAAACAGCGTGAATTTCGGTCTTTAATGCTCTATACTTAAGCCACTCTTTTCCCCCGGGTGGTTTTCAATTTTGCCTCCACTGTACCACAACCCTAAATTTTCTTTACGGGCGTGACATATTTTCCGGTCCTTTTGTAAGCCGATACCCAGAAAGGTTATATATATCACCCTTTTTAAGGGTTTAATTTTTATTTGGTGTGATTCCGGGTGTAGATTAGTGTTATTAGGGGTTAATTTTCACTTAGTAATATAAAAAAAAAATACGTGGGTGGAGACAAACCTCGAATTTTCGTAGAGGCGTGACATATTTTTATCCCTCGTTGTAATGTGATCCTCAGAAAGGTAATATGAATTGTTTTTATTTTTTTCCCAGGGGGTTAATTTTCATTATTTGTGACTCCGGTGTAGAACGATGTTACTGAGGTGTTAGTTCTTACTTTATAATGGAAACAAAAAAAAAATTACGTGAAATGTGATCCCCAAAATGGTTCTATAAATCTTACTGTAATGTATCAAGGTTTAAATTTCCAGTTCGTGTGATTTTTGTTCTATATGATAAGCGTTATTGAGGTTTATTCTTACCTTGAAAAAAGAAAAATTATATAAGGTGATAAAAACAGAATGTTCATGGTGATGTGACATTTTCCAGTTCCTTTAGTAAGATGGTGCCTCGATCTTGTTGCGTATACAATTTTTTTTCCAAGGGTTCACAGTTATCATTTCGCGTCACTGTTGCCTTGTGGTTGGCCTTGTGATTGCTGTAATTGATGTTTGTGATCCCTCGGGGTTACTCTACGCTCCGTAACACAACAAAAAACCTATTTAGGGGGATAATATATACTGTATGGCTTATTGACATTGGTTGAGGTTCTTATGGCGAGCGTGTTCACTTTTTGAGCGAAATTATATTCTGCTGCCGTGTCGTTGTTGTAGTTATCGATATAGGTCGTGGTTGTAGTGGTTGTAGTCATCGATATAGTCATGGTTGTAGTGGTTGTAGTCATCGATATAGTCATGGTTGTAGTGGTTGTAGTCATCGACATAGTCATGGTTGTAGTGATTGTAGTCATCGATATAGTCATGGTTGTAGAGGTTGTAGTCATCGATATAGGTCATGGTTGTAGTGGTTGTAGTCATCGATATAGTCGTGGTTGTAGTGGTTGCAGTCATCGATATAGGTCATGGTTGTAATGGTTGTAGTCATCGATATAGTCGTGGTTGTAGTGGTTGTAGTCATCGATATAGTCGTGGTTGTAGAGGTTGTAGTCATCGATATAGGTCGTGGTTGTAGTGGTTGCAGTCATCCATATAGTCGTGATTGTAGTGGTTGTAGTCATCGATATAGTCATGGTTGTAGTGGTTGTAGTCATCGATATAGGTCGTGGTTGTAGTGGTTGCAGTCATCCATATAGTCGTGATTGTAGTGGTTGTAGTCATCGATATAGTCATGGTTGTAGTGTCGTTCTCCTATCCTGCAATAATAATTAATGTTGTTGTTTCATGTTATAGTTATAATTACTATAAGTACAACAAGGTAATTAACAATGTTGTAATAATCGACAAAGTAATAACTAAGGACTGCATTGGTAACACTTTAAGGCGCTTACGGGGAACTACAGTCTGATACCTGGCCTAATCTGCGTTTATACTGTTGTTGTTGTTGTTGTTGTTGTTGTTGCTATTGTTGTTGTTGTTGTTGTTGTTGTTGTTATTGTTGTTGCTGTTATTATTGTTGTTGTTTTTATTGTTATTACCATTATTGTTTTTGTTTTTTTTGTTTTTTTTATTGCTGTTGTTATTTTTGTTGCTGTTATTATTGCTGTTGTTGTTGTTATTGTTGTTGTTATCATTATTTTGGTTGTTATATCTTTTTGCTAACATATTTGTTTTTCTTACTTTTTCCTATGATGTTACTTTGGTAAATAACAACAACACCAACAACTACAACAACAACAACAACAACAACAACACCAACAACAACAACAACAACAACACCAACAACAACAACAACAACAACTACAACAACAACAACAACAACAACTACAACAACAACAACAACAACAACAACTACAACAACAACTTCCAAATCCACGTTACCTCCTTACCTGACCTCTGACCTAACATTACTAACGACCGTAATAGATAGGCGGTGGTTTTCTCACACCTTCGCTAATAGGATCGTTATTGGCTATTAAACATGGAGAGGGGAAGGGGGGAGGGAAGGGGGAGAGGGAAGGAGGGGAGGGAAGGAGGGGAGGGAGAGGAGGGGGAGGCAGGGGGGGGGGGTTGTTTCTATGTGTTACTGCCCTGATCTTATCGATAAGGTTTCAATTATGTGTAAATAGAGAGAGAGAGAGAGAGAGAGAGAGAGAGAGAGAGAGAGAGAGAGAGAGAGAGAGACCGACCCCATTTCCTTGATCACGCCGATAAGCAGGTTAATTAACAGTAAATAACCCTTTGAGTATCGTTAACGTCCCAGGTGTACATACCAATGGTACCTTGGCACGGTATCCGGAGTGCATGAGGGCCGGATGTAGCTACGGTGGCGGAATGGTTAATCGTACTGGATTCCTAAGTTTAGCGGGACCTTGGTTCGACTCCACGCTGTCAAGTCATTCAATCGATTTTATACTGAACGCGTTTTATTACTAGTAGTATAACCATATCATCACCAGCTAGTACTAGTAGTATAACCATATCATCACCAGCTAGTACTAGTAGTATAACCATATCATCACCAGCTAGTAATAGTAGTATAACCATATCATCACCAGCTAGTACTAGTAGTATAACCATATCATCACCAGCTAGTACTAGTAGTAAACCATATCATCACCAGCTAGTACTAGTAGTAAACCATATCATCACCAGCTAGTACTAGTAGTAAACCATATCATCACCAGCTAGTAATAGTAGTATAACCATATCATCACCAGCTAGTACTAGTAGTAAACCATATCATCACCAGCTAGTAATAGTAGTATAACCATATCATCACCAGCTAGTACTAGTAGTATAACCATATCATCACCGGCGAGTACTAGTAGTAAACCATATCATCACCAGCTAGTACTAGTAGTATAACCATATCATCACCAGCTAGTACTAGTAGTAAACCATATCATCACCAGCTAGTACTAGTAGTATAACCATATCATCACCAGCTAGTACTAGTAGTAAACCATATCATCACCAGCTAGTACTAGTAGTATAACCATATCATCACCAGCTAGTACTAGTAGTAAACCATATCATCACCAGCTAGTACTAGTAGTATAACCATATCATCACCAGCTAGTACTAGTAGTATAACCATATCATCACCAGCTAGTACTAGTAGTAAACCATATCATCACCAGCTAGTACTAGTAGTATAACCATATCATCGCCAGCTAGTACTAGTAGTAAACCATATCATCACCAGCTAGTACTAGTAGTATAACCATATCATCGCCAGCTAGTAATAGTAGTAAACCATATCATCACCAGCTAGTACTAGTAGTATAACCATATCATCACCAGCTAGTACTAGTAGTAAACCATATCATCACCAGCTAGTACTAGTAGTATAACCATATCATCACCAGCTAGTACTTGTAGTATAACCATATCATCACCAGCTAGTACAATTTTTTAACTATTATATTTATTTTTGTTAGATTTGTATAATAACAAACTATTCATTTACTCAGATTAGGTTAGGTTAGGTTAGGTTAGGTTAGGTTAGGTTAGGTTGTTTAGTCATGAGGTGGAAGAAGCTGGGGTGGGGGGGGGTCTAATCTCCAATAAAGTGTCCAGGGATTTTTTACCTTGAGTGTACAAGTCCTCACGGAGATACACATCAACATTGATCCCATGTAAACACAGTGATCTCCTGCCCTCTATCTTCATCTATCTCCCTGAGTGTGTGTGGAGACTGACTGGCCTGGAGAGTTGAGTGTGTGTGTGTGTGGAGACTGGCTGGTCCGGAGATCTGAGTGTGTGTGTGTGTGTGTGGACTGTCTGGTCAGAAGATCAGGATTCTGCCTCCTTTTTCACCCTCCATCCTCCCTCTCTCTCTATCTCCTTGCCTCCTCCTCCTCCTCCTCTCCCTCTCCTCTTACCGTCTTCCTGGTATTTATTCGTTTTCTCATTGTTCAATTTGCACTTCTCTTCCCCATTACCTATTTCCTTTCATTCTATTCCACGTCTCTCTTTCTCTCCCTTCTCCTTTACACCTTCCATCACTTTCTTCTTGACTTTCTCTCTCTTCCATATTCGCCTACTTCATTTTCTCTACCTCCGTCCCTCTCCCTTCCTTCCTTCCTTTCTCATAATCCTTTACACCTTCTCCTTTCCCTTCCACAATCTTCTACCCATTCCCTCCCTCACCCATCAAGCCCCCCCCCCTCCCTCACTCTCTCCCTCACCCATCAAGCCCCCCCTCCCTCACTCTCTCCCTCACCCATCAAGCCCCCCTCCCTCACTCTCTCCCTTCATCCCCATCAAGCCCCCCCCTCCCTCATTCTCTCCCTCACCCATCAAGCCCCCCCCTCCCTCACTCTTTCTCCTCACCCATCAAGCCCCCCCCTCCCTCACTCTTTCTCCTCACCCATCAAGCCCCCCCCTCCCTCACTCTTTCTCCTCACCCATCAAGCCCCCTCCTCCCCCCAATCTTCCACCTATTACACCCTACACCCCCCCCCCCCCCAGGACCACCCCGACGGTCAGACAGGCTTAGTGGCTGGGTCGTGACGTTCAATCCTACACTTTTGCTCACTTTCAACCTAGGCGTTGAAGTTCCCTCCTGGCCTGGCGATAATCTCTGGTCTTCCCCTCCTGGCCTGGCGATAATCTCTGAGCTGTACCTTCACTTTCACACCTCTGCTTGTTCGAGGGTCACTTGGGGTCACCTGCTGCTGGGGTCATGAATTAATGGGGGGGGGGAGAAGGTTGTTAGAGGAGGGTATGTGAAGGAGAGAGAGGGATAATGATGAAGGAGGAAGAGGGATAATGGAGAAGGAGGAGGGAATGGAAGTAATGGATAAGGAAAGGAGGATAATGAAGGAGAGAGAGAGAGAGAGAGAGAGAGAGAGAGAGAGAGAGAGAGAGAATTATAATGTTTCTCTTTGTTTACATTTGTTGTTCTTCTTCCTCATCCTTTTTTATCTTCAATTTCTTTCCATCATAGACCCGCAATACCCCCCCCCCTCCTCT
Source organism: Homarus gammarus (assembly GCA_958450375.1). Lineage (NCBI taxonomy): Eukaryota > Metazoa > Arthropoda > Malacostraca > Decapoda > Nephropidae > Homarus > Homarus gammarus. The sequence goes on from CAUDMG010002538.1 coordinate 12,192,183, forward strand.
CCCCCTCTCCTTTTCCTCCTTCTCCCCCTACCTTCCCCCTTCCCCCTACCTTCCCCCTTTCCCCTCCTTTTCCCCCTCCCCCTCCTCTCCCCCCTCCTCTTCCCCCCTCCTCTTCTCTCTCCCCCTCCCCTCTTCCCTCCTTGTTTATCTCTCCAATAGCTGGGTAGTTAAGGTGACACAAACTACCGAGGAAAAAAAAACTATCCAATTAGACCCTTGTCATTGTTTAACAGTGACTTGTGATCACCGGGTAGGTAATTGGGTGGTTCAGTGTGTGATTAGGCAGTTAAGTGAATGGTCAGGTGGTCCCCAATCCTAAGAGGTTCTAATCTAAAGTGCCATGAGGGATTGGAGGGTTCAGTCCTAATCTGTACTAATCTTAAAATGGGTTCATATCCTCTTTGAACACATCATTAGTGGTTTCAAATTCTAATGGTTTAAGTATGCTAGTTTGGGGTCTATTAGGACTAGGCGCCTATTAGAACTAGGGGCTTTTAGAACTAGGTGCCTATTAATAATGAGGTGCTATTAGAACTGGAAGCCATTACATTTACAACACTGGCTGATTACGTGTTTATCTGTAATTGGTTGTTTAGATTATGTTAAGGGTTGTTATGGTGGTCGGGGTTGTTGACATGGTGGTTGTTAATGATACAATTAGAGGTGTAGATATAAAGGATCAACTGAAGATTAGACACCCTAGTTTATTTCACTTGATAATTAAACATCCAAATGCTACCTGAGGGACTTAGACTAGGTTAGGTTAAGTTAAGTTAGGTTAGATTAGGTCACGTTAGATTAAGTTAGGTCATGTTAGGTTAGGTTAGATCAAGTTAGGTTAGGTTAGCGTTTAGGGGTTAATCGTAAACTGGAGTGCCTAATCGTCATGTGATTCTACTAAAGAGCAACAAATGTATGAGTTTTTATCTAAGTAATATAAGAAAAGATGGAATAAACTCGTAATTATGTCAGTCATATGGTGTTGGAGGCATAAAGTTGACACACGACCAAAATAATTACGAGATTTTAGGAAGAGTTTGTATTGGAAAGCAAATTCTTCAGTTTGCCCTGCAGTCAGAAAGAAAAATAAACAAAGAAAATGGGAATAAATGATAAAATTAACTCACTACGCATTCTAGCCTTAAGAAAATTAAGTATCAACAACACCAAAATATACAGCCATCACTGTTGAAATTTATAATAACACGAATTTCCAAATATTGTCATTTGTAATCATCATTAGGCGCGCCATCCACACATTCAATCAGTGTTTATAATTGTGAAGGTGCACGACGAACCTAATATAGTTTGACTCCATTATCACCAAGTATCTTGTACCCGCCAACGAAAAATACATCTACGACATAATTATAACCTTACTATAATATATCTAAAGGAATATTACTAACCTCTTACAACAAATAAATTGTATATATTTTTTCCTTTCTCTCAGCGACTAACAACGAGTTTATTCAGAAAATATTGGAATATATTTTAGTGAAGGTTAGTTACTGATGTATAAACGAATAGATGTGTACTTATGTAGGTGTGTACTTATGGAAATAAAATTGAGTAAGAGGAAGAACGGAAGGAACGATAGAGAGATAGAGAGAGAGAGAAAGAGAGAGAGGAATGAAACTGTAAACAATGTCGGATTAGTTGGAGAGGGGTGATGGGAAAAAAGAATAGAGGAGAGAAGAATGGGAGAAGAAGGAAGGGGAGGAGAGGAGAAGGGAAGAGGTATGGGTCATCTGATGCTGTATTAAGGTAACGAAGGTATCTAGTGGTTGAGGCGGAGAAGGGGAGATGAGGAATGGATAGAGAGGCGAGAGAAATGGGTGGGAGAAGAGGAAGAAAAGGTGAACAGTGGAAGAAGAGGAGGATTGGTAAGAAGGGAAGGGAGAAACACATAGAGGATGAGAAAGAAATTGGGTGGTATAGAAGTGAGGATATAGGAAGAAGAGGGAGGAGTAGGTGGAGGTGGTCGCTGGCTGCTATTGGTATCGAAGTCATAATCTGGCTGGATCAGACACGCACACCACTTAGCCCCGGCTCGCGTGTGGCCTTCCTCCTCCTCCCTAATTAAAGATCGGCGGACACTAAGATGAAAATTTATTGAGGTAATTACGTGTATTATCATTCACTCAACCCTCGACAAGTTTTCAATTTATCAGTCGGTTTCACACCTCTGGGGAGCCAGTTCGCACGCAGGTATGGGAACTACCCGTTGTGAGACAGCTCAAGGGATGGACGGCCAATCAGAACGTGTGAGGGATTTGACGGCGCTCGCTGATTGGTGGTGTTTGGGATGGCAGGGGTGTAATTTGTGGTTCCCGCGTGGGTTGTGGGCGTGGCCTGGGGGCGAGGACTCCGCACCTAGTAAATATCGCGTGTGATGGAGGTAGAGGCGAGGATGAAAGGCGCCGCTGGCTGACCCGGGATGATTGGCACTTGGTCTCGCCGCCTCTCATCCCCCAGCCTCGCCGCCCCTCACCCCCAGCCTCGCCGCCCCTCACCCCCAGCCTCGCCGCCCTTCACCCACAGCCTCGCCGCCCTTCACCCCCAGCCTCCGCCCCTCATCCCCCAGCCTCGCCGCCCCTCACCCCCAGCCTCGCCGCCCCTCACCCACAGCCTCGCCGCCCCTCACCCCCAGCCTCGCCGCCCCTCACCCCCAGCCTCGCCGCCCCTCACCCCCAGCCTCGCCGCCCCTCACCCCCAGCCTCGCCGCCCCTCACCCCCAGCCTCGCCGCCCCTCACCCCCAGCCTCGCCGCCCCTCACCACCAGCCTCGCTTCAAGACGTGAAAGATGGTCGATTACGTTAAATACACGTCTTAGTGATCACTGTTAGTTCTTCATGACCTCAATACATCTTTGGCCAGTCCAGGAGAGGTCAACACTCCTTACTGACCCTATCATCAACCCGGAGTTAGGTTAGGTTAGGTTAGGATGGTTAATCTGAAGGTGAAATAATCTGGGGTGACTAATCTTTAGGTGATCCTTATTCCATAAAAAAAATGAAAAATTAATTCTTAAAAATCCAGATTGTTTTAAAAGAACACTTGAGTGGAACCGGATTTGTATATACAGGGTCATGGAAAAAGAATTGCCAGATTTTAGTAAATATAAGCCAAAAAAATCTTGGTATTTGCATTTGGTTGACTCTGTATTTACTAGACACAATTTAATTCACCTTAAAGTAGAGTTCATCTTAGTTAAAAGCTTATTATAGAATTGGTTATTATTCCTACGATAGTTTCACCTCTCTCTCTCTCTCTCACACACACACACACAAAATGTAATATAAAAATAATGCAAACAATAATACCATAATAATAATGTAATAACAATATAATAATAGTAATATACTGTACTAATAATAGCATCAAATAACATAATAATACTGGAACTAATATAATGTCGTGTAACAGTAGCATAATGGAATAAGATAATTCTGATTCGTCATATTGACATGAAGAAAAAAATGACAACACGACCACAGGAGTACACTCTCTCCACGCCTGTTGATGTAAGTTCTGTACACATAATAGGACGAGTATACTGTGTTGGTTTAATGTACTCTGGGTGTTTTTTTTAACCCCTTGAGTACGATGACAACACCTTGAGGAAGATAATTTCTCTCTTTGAGTACGATAACAACAGTATAAGTACGATAATTTAACCCCTTGAGTACGATAACAACACCTCGAGTACGATAATTTAACCCCTTAAGTACGATAACAATTGCTTGAGTACGATAATTCATCCCCTTGAGTACGATGTTTTAATACGATGTTTGGTTTCTAAATAATATTATCATTAGATGTGATGACTTCAAACCAGCCACAGTACGTATGTGTATGTGCGTGTATATACTTATTTGTGTACATGCATCCACGCGTATAAATCACGATCCTAATTTACATACAAATGCCCGTGTCTTTACGCTTGTTTTCCGGTATGTATGTGTGTGTGTGTGTGTGTGTGTGTGTGTGTGTGTGTGTGTGTGTCTGTCTGTCTGTGTGTGTGTGTGTGTCTGTGTGTCTCCAAAGCCATTCATTCCCCTGACAAGTAAACAGTAGAAAAGACCCAGACATAAACAGTCAAACACACGTAATAGCACGTGTGGCTCTCTCTCTCTCTCTCTCTCTCTCTCTCTCTCTCTCTCTCTCTCTCTCTCTCTCTCTCACCCACCTACCTTTTTATTTACCCTTTTTTTCCTACCTTCAGGTGAAACTCGTCCCAACCCGATAAGATTTGGTATGATCCATCCAAATGACTGGCTATTACTGCCACTAGCCGGAGGGAGGGGGTAAAAGAGGGAGGGAAGGAGGGAGGGATGAAGGGAGGGAGGGAAGGAAGGAAGGAGGGAGGGAGTGTAAGATTGAAGAAAAAAAAAGAGTATTGGGAAAGAAGAATTAGGAGGAGTTTGAGGAAGGGAGGAAGGAGAGGAATGTGTGTGTGTGAGGGATTGATGATGGAATGTAATGGAAGGAAGGAAGGAAGGAAGGAAGGAAGGAGAGAGAGAGAGAGAGAGAGAGAGAGAGAGAGAGAGAGAGAGAGAGATGTAAAAGTTAAGAAAAGAGACAGACAGACAGACAGTCAGATACAATATGAGAGAAAAACGAGAAAGTTACCCAAGTAGAGAGAGATAAAGATATATATATACACACAGACGATGAGATAAAGATTATATAGACAACCAGGAAATGGACACACTATAAGAAAAAGAACAGATACGAGAAATATATGCAAAAAACACAGCAAATTTCACGCGTCCAGACCTGAGGCGACGCTGGCAAGACAAAAGGTTGAAGAGGAATTTCAATCAGACGAACTTTGAGGTGTTAGTGGTGGTGGTAGTGGTGGTTGGTGGTGGAGGTGGTGGTAGTGGTGGTTGATGGTGGAGGTGGTGGTAGTGGTGGTTGGTGGTGGTGGTAGTTGGTGGTGGAGGTGGTGGTAGTGGTGGTTGGTGGTGGTGGTAGTAGTGATTAGTGGTGTGTGTTGTGATGGTGTGTGTGTAGCGGTGGTGATGGCGTGTTTTATGGTGATAGTAGTGGTAGTATTGGTGGTGATGGCGTGTGTTGTGGTGGTACGGGGGGGGGGGGGGCCGACAATGACACCCCCATTACCTTCTTGCAACAGGTACAACAGGTAACACCCGTCATCACCTTCATCACCCACCTGTCGTTGTAGTTCACCTCGTCACCACCTCCAGACCCTCCATCACAATCACGCTATCTCCCTCCCTCCCTCCCTCCCTCCCTCCCTCCTTCCCTCCTTCCCTCCCTCCCTCCCCCCGTCCTTGCCTGCAACCCTTCCTTCGACAGCTTGAGAAGGAGAAGGAGGAGGAGGAGAAGGCGATTGGATCTGGTATTTATATCCACGTGATTGAAGATTGAAGCTGTAGGTAAGGTAGAAGGTGAGAGGGAGAATGGTGGAGAGGGGAGAGAGAGAGAGAGAGAGAGAGAGAGAGAGAGAGAGAGAGAGAGTATACTTCTTCATTTTAGGGGTCTTGTGTTGGTGTACTGTCCAGCTTACACAAGATCACTCCAGGTCGTCTCAGGAGTTTGTCGAAGAAAAGTTATATGTGCTTAAGATTCCTCGATTGGCTGGCTGATTGGCTGACTGACTGGCTGATTGAATGACTGACTGAGTAATTAACTGGCCGGCTGACTGATTCATTTGTTGATGGATCGAGGTCCTTTCATGACCCTCCCTGTTCCTTAACCACTCCATCCTTCCTTTCTTATTCTCACGCTTGTTTGTTTTTTTTCCTCATTGCATCTTTCTTCTCC